>CM076579.1:8725507-8746910 GCA_034641835.2 Pinus albicaulis | reverse complement strand
CATATCACTAAACAGTTGAAAGATGCAAAGAGGCCATTTGGCCTAGTTTCCCTATACAATGTGGCACTTTTTCACTATATGATATTAGCCATACCTATAAAGAGGTTTCAAGATCAATCTATTGAAATTGGAAGAAATGCCAAAGAGGTTATATGATCCAAATGATGTAATTAAAAATTACACTACAGAGCTCAAAATGAAACCTTTTTTAAAGGAAACAGATGGATTTGATGAAATTTTCCAAGGCATAGAAAAGTTTTTAAATATAACCAAGTTTTCTTCCAGCTAATTGAGTCAAGATGACATGGAAGCATTCCAATTATATGGAAATAAGATATTGCAGAGAGTTCCTCTCAATTTGTTAACTATTGAAGATGTCAACATACGTACTCCAAGTATTATCTTGGATAATGAAGAAAAAGACATGTCTGAAGATGAATCAGGTCAATCACAGCATCAATCTCACAATTCGGATCACTCCGAAAATGAATCTGAATCCAGAAATGATAGCCTAGAAAAGATAATTTATCAGGTAATCCAAGAGATAGAGATGCAGGAATGTAAATAAAGTAATGGAACAGAGTCAACTTCTCAAGAAGTCAACACAAACATGACACACTAAAAAGTCACAAACAAAGAATTTTAGTAGTGAATGGGAGGAATTTTCTGAAGTAATAAAAACTCTCAAAGCTAATCCTAATACTGATCAAGTATCTATTTTTCAGACACCTGAACATTCCCAGAAGATAGGTTAAACTGTTAATCCACTACAACAAGTTCCAAAAGCTCATGATCAAGAGATCATATTGGCCTACCCTACATAACAGATAGTTTTACATGTTGAAGAAATTCCTTCACTGGGAATTTTCTATAGTCCTAGCTACAAGGTTGTAGTTAAGAGGAACAAAATAAGAAGAACTGATGAAACAGTCTCAAATATCATAGATGAATCGGTTGATGTATTATGGAAAGATTCCTTAGATGACCTTACATAACATCTAACTAAATTATCATAGTATGCAGGGGCATATGCTACTACTACCGTTGATAAAGCTACTGAATTTAGAGTGTTATTGAGGCAAAAGGAAGCTAGGGTACACGAACTAGAGAAGCTATTAAATGAAGATAAATCCAACTCCAATGAGAAAATCAAAGCAAAGATGACCCAATTTCAAAAGGATTTTGAAGGCCTCAAATTGCAACATGAAACATAAATCAATGAGAAACAAGCACAACTGGAAACATCAATGACCAGAATACAGAGCCAACCACAACT
Source organism: Pinus albicaulis (assembly GCA_034641835.2). Taxonomy (NCBI): domain Eukaryota; kingdom Viridiplantae; phylum Streptophyta; class Pinopsida; order Pinales; family Pinaceae; genus Pinus; species Pinus albicaulis. Next base: position 8,745,634 of record CM076579.1, on the reverse strand, counting down.
AGATCAGTTTATTAAAGAAGCCTTGGATGTAAATTCTAAGTTAAAGAAAGAACGAGAAGTATTTTATCATCAAGCTTTTGTGATTGACTCTTATTGTGATTTGAATAAAATACTGATCCAGCAGATAGTTATCCAAAAACTTGAATGTGAAAGACTTGAAAAGAAGATCAATGAACACATTCAATGGCAAGCGTCAGACTCAGGAAAAGAAGTTGATCTACCTCAAGTAGATAAGTTTCATAAGGATATCCTATTCAGATATTGGGAAGCACAAATCAAGCAGGCAGAGAAAGCAGCAACGAAAACATCTAAGTTATCAAATGAAATTATTGAATATATATGTGAACAACTGGTAAAAGCAAAACTTATCAAAGAGAACACATCTGAAGTGTTCTCAGAAGCAAAACATAAAGAAACACACTGGAAGCAGAAAGCAAACACATAGTATGAATTAATTAAAATGGTAAAAAGTTTGATCAAGAAAATTATTGGAATTTTCTGATCAAACCTTATCTTCAGTATCAGATTTTGCAATACTTAACAGATTCAACAAAAATATCACAACCCGTACTTTCAAACACAATATTCAAGGGACAGGTTAGATCAAGGATTTCTCAGCTAGCTCAGCTCAAGCCTATGATAGATATTTGTAAACTTCGTGACCAACTCCAGAAGAAAGAGCAGAATTCATAAATCAAAATTGTTATTTTATTTTCTTAGATTGTAGTTTAAGTTAGTCCTATTAGGATGGTTGTTTGAAACCTCCTCTATATTTTTGTAATAATCTATTATTAGAACATAGTTAGTTTAGTATTTAAACCCCTCTCATGCATTTAGAGAAGGGTCGAGAAATTTTTCAAAAACATTTTGCAAAGAATGCACTATTGTAAGTTTGTGAATGCTTTGATGAATTAATGGAACACATTTTTTATATTTTGACAATTGAAGTTGTCTAACTAATGTAGCACTATTGTACTCTTTAAATTTCTTGAAAATGAGAAGGATAAGATCAATTTCTGTTAGTTTACATGTGTAGAACTTCGTACGTATGGTACTTTTATTCACTTGCATTAAGTCTTGCTTTATAGATTGTCAACCATATTTTTATTGCATTATATATTTGAAATGTTATTATATATGAATGTTACATGCACTTCGGTTCTAATATTTGTCTATAGTTTCTTATTGAATGTATAATCACACATATGAATGCGATATATTTTTCACAATTCTTCTAGTCAAACCATTTTGTTAGAAGAATCATTTTACATAATTTTCATCTCTTTCAACTGTTAAATGATCTATATTACTAACCGTTGAAGGATATATTTTCAGGTCACATAGAGGAAGAAACATCCTGGGTATATAATATGATAAATAGTTGAGATAGATGCATATGATAGATTAAAGTCATTTCCATTTGCATGCCATATAATCACACACTCTCAAAATCATCCTTATTGGGAAACTGGTCCCATTATCCCAAGTTGGAGCCACTACACCAAACAGAAAAGGAGCTTCTTTGAGGTCCAGATCGGGTGGATTTCCCCCATGTTTCGGCAGTGGAATTATAAGGCCTCAACATTCTAGTGCTATAAGGAGGGCTTGAACCTCCATGAATGGAAAATTTATCTGATCAATATAAAGGTCAATCGAAGAGTCTCTCTCCCTCTAGATCCCCATCAACTTCCATAAAATTATTTAGATCCTCATCTTTAAAATTTGAAGTTGATCATTCTTCTCCTAAGTCTCCTAGTGATACTCAACCCATACTATCTCCTGATTCCCATTAAGCTTCCCCAGAAGTTAAGTATTTGATTGAAAATTTAGGGAGAGTATCTATTTCTGCTGAAAATCCTGAATCTTCTCAAATATCAGATATTAGTATTTCGTCTTCTTTACAACCTTGAAGAATATTGTCTTGATCAGAAAGTCAAAAGATAGGAATTCTCCCTTTTGAATTTCCAATCGATAGTACTCGAAAGAGACTAAAGAGGACCCAATCAGAGTCAATCGCCAGCAAGATCTTATCCCATTCACTTCCATTACCTCTGCTCATTTCCACAACTTCCATTCCAACAATAAGTGTTACTTTGACTAGTTTTAGTACTCAAACTACTATCCCTTCAACTAGTTTTAGCACTCAGCCTGCCTCTTCTTCAACTCAAAATCCACCCAACCAACCTATCCAAAATCAAATGGCAGGTCAACCACTTCCACCAAATGTAAACCCATGGAACAATCCAGGGGTTGTAAACATGCTTGCTCCTCTTCATGCTCTTCCCAAAATTCCTGAAAGATGGCTACCTAAATTTAATCCTGATTATGGTCTTCCGGTAGAAGAACACATTCAAAATTTTATGTTCGCTGTCAATTTAAATTAAGTAGTTGAAGAAGATTGTGTTGTAAGATTATTTCCAAATATTGTAAAAGGATCTGTTAGATCCTGGTATTTTTCACTACTTGCCCACTCTATAACTAGCTGGAATATGTTCGAAGAACAATTTCTAGCTAAGTTTGGGGATGATAGGACCACTGCTACACTAATCAATGATTTTTCAAATCTAAAAGCTAAACAGGTGAGAAGATAAAGGATTTCAATTCAAGATTTAATAAATTACTCAATAAAATTCCTGCCACAGTAGTTCCTAGTGAAGAAGTTCAAATTGAGTGGTATATTTCATCTCTTCAATCTAATATAGCTATTTTTGTTGATAAAGCGAGACTAGAAACACTTGCAGAAAATATGAAAGAATCTATATCTGTAGAGAAACGCATAATCGCTCTTGAGAAAAAGAATTCTCAAGAAGATCAAAAATCAAAGAAAGTGTCTTTCAAATATGATTCTAAAAAGAAGGCACCAAAAGATCCTTTCGACGTAGAAGGTATTCAAAAGGTTTTGAAAACCATGACAAACGAGATGGAAGATATCAAGAAACGAGTCGCTGAAAATGCTACCTCAAGAAAGACTTTCAGAAACTTTAAGAAAGGTCAATCCTCTAATACTCAACCTCCAAATATCATATCTAATGTTGACTCTGATCAAGAAGAAGAGGAAGAGCAAACAGAGGAAGAAGAAGATGACGAAGAAGAAGAAGTTGAATTAAATTGAATGTGGGATTTCATCCTACCAAATGAAGAACAAATTGAAGCTTTACCTGTGAGCACAGGGAGTAAAAATACTACTGAAGCAACACAGTTGAATCAACAACAAAAGATTTCAACTCCTGCTAAAGACAATTTGGTAAGAAAAAAATCTAATTCAAAGGGTACACAAACAAGTCCTGTTACTTCAGACACTCCACCTACATCTAAGACAATGGTTGTCTCAGACACTATTGACTATAATGTAGTAGAAGATATGAAGAAAACAAGGGCTAACATTTCAATCCATGAGCTTACTAAATCGAAGTAGCAACAAAAAATCTTACTCGGAGATTTAAATGCGGTTCCTACTTCAAACTTACCTACTCCAGTAATAGTACAAGATGCTAATGAAATGGGTAAGCCACCTTCTCCTTCAATGAAAATTGATACTATAGACTTGATTATGATAGGTGATCGATCCATCTCTCATACTCCTCCTTTTCTCTTAACCTATGAGATCTACAACAAAAACGTCCAAAACTGTTTAATAGACTCAGGGGCTTCCTCAAACATAATGCCTAAATCAGTTTGTGCTAAATTGAACATAACTCCACAAAGTTCACATGTTAATATATTACAACTTGATAGAACCAGAGTAAAGGTGGTAGGAGAAATAAATTATGTTTCCATCAGATTGTCATTGAACCCAAAAGTTACTTAAATAATTGATATATTAGTGGCTGATATTCCTGAATTTTACGACTTAGTTTTAAGCTAAGATTGGTATGAAAAACTACATGGTTATTTCACAACAGACTGGTCACATATGTGGTTACCATATAATGGAAAACCAAATCAAATTCGGGTAGACCGTGAAGAGTTTATGAAGCATATAGTCATTGATCTTGAAGGAGTAAAGGAGCCAATAGAGTTCAATAACAACATTATTGGAAACTACTCAGTAGCGTCATTTTTGGGAAATTTCAATGCTCAACCATCACCTTTCTTTGATAATGTAGTTGTTTCTCAGATTGATAAATTTTCCCAGCCACATAATTCCAAATGTATAAATTTTACAGATAGAAAAGTATTTAATTCTTTGTTTTGGATTCTTTATTTCGACGGTTCTAAATCCGAAGATGGTGCAGGTGCAGGTGGTATTTTAATAAACCCAGAAGGACATAAGACCATGTTAGCCTGCATATTAGAATTTAATTGTACAAAAAATGTAGTTGAATATGAAGCATTAGTTCAAGGCTTGTTAAAAGCCATTGATCTTAATATCAAATATCTAAAAGTTCTAGGAGATTCATAAATCATAGTTAGACAGATAAGAGATACTATTCACTATAATTCTGGACATTTAAAGCATTACCAATAATTAGTCCAAGAATTAACCACTCATTTCTTAGCCTTCAACATTTCTTCTGTACCTAGAATGAAAAATGCTAGTGTATATCTTCTGGCTAATGTAGCCTCGAAGTTAATCCCATCCTAAGAATTTAGTCCTAATAGATTTTCTATTGAATTGTTTTTTAGACCATATATTCCTGATAATATTACCAATTGGAGGGTATTCAATAATGATTCAGATATCATATATTTTTTAACATTTGAAGGATCTTATGATAGTCAAATTTTGGATGAAAATGAACATGACATTTAGATTAAGAAAGAACAAGATGAAAATCCTATTCCTAAATCTGTTGTCAAGTTAGAATACCTATATGATCTAAAAGACAGGTTTAAAAGAGTGACTAATTCAAAAACACGAAGGTCTACTTTAAGATTTGAGTTAGTAAATCTAAGAACTGACGAAAAACCTCAAAATGTAAACCTAGGTCTTGGTCTATCTTCTGAAGATAGATTATCATTCATCAGATTTTTTAGAATGTACAAAAGTGTCTTTTCTTGGGATTATACTGTTATTAAAACATATGATACTTCTATGATTCAACATATGATTCCTATGATCTTAAAAGAAAATCCTATGCAACAAAAATTGAGGAAGATTCATCCAAATCTGGAAAACAAAATTAAAACAAAATTGAACAAACTCCTCAAGGAAAAAATTCATATTTCCAGTTAGGCATTCTAAATGGATATCAAATTTGGTACCTGTCAGGAAGAAGAATGGTGATATTAGAATTTGCATTGCTTTTAGAAATTTAAACAAAGCTTTTCAGAAGGACAACTTTCCATTACCAACCATGGAACAAGTACTGCGGATAGTAGCTGATTCTGAACTCATGTCCTTTCTAGATGGATTTTTGGGATATAATCGAATTCTTGTACATCCAGATGACAGATTGAAAAATACGTTTAGAACTAAGTGGGGAAATTACGCCTATCAGAAGATGCCTTTTGGATTAATTAATGCGGGCACCACTTTTCAAAGAGCTATGGACATAAATTTTAGGGGACTCATAAACAAAACAATAGTTATTTATTTAGATGACATTATAGTCTTTTCTAAACAAGTAACCAATCATGTAAATGACGTAAAGCAAGTCTTTGAGCGATGCAAAAGGTATGGCATCTCATTGAATCCAAAGAAATCATTTTTTGCATTAGATGAAGGAAAATTTTTAGGATTCATTGTGTCAAAAAGTGGTATCTATATTGATCCTGAAAGAATTGAAGAAATCAAACGAATTCCTTTCCCTCATAACAAGAAAAATATGCAGTCATTCCTTGGGAAAATTAATTTTTTTAAAAGGTTTGTCCCTCACTTTTTGCAAATTGTTTTACCTTTATAGAACATGATTAAGAAAAAATATGTTTTTAAATTGGGACATAATGAAAGAGAAGCATTTGATTTGATTAAACAATCAATTGTCAATGCTCCATTCCTGACTACCTCCAATTTTCTTAATCCTTTTACATTATACAATTTTTCATCAGATACATCATATGTTGCTATTTTAACACAGCTAAATGACCAACAAATTGAAGCACTTATATAATTTTTCAGTTCAGATTTGCATTGTGCAGAACTAAATTATACATTTGTTGAAAAGAAAGCATTTGTTGTCTTTAAGGCTATACATAAGTTTAGACCTTTTCTCCTAAAGAATCACACTAAAATCATAGTTCCATTATTTGCAGTGAGACAAATTTTGATGCAAAGATAATTAGGAGAAAATAGGGCTAAATCGGTGACCTCTTTATAAGAACATGATGTAGAAATTAGACCTTCTAAAATTTTTAGAGGTCAAGGTTTTTGCAGAATGCTTACAAGAGCATTCCATCTATCATCAGAAAAAGATTTAGGTAACAACATAAAAAATCAGAGGTAAGCCTCAATGATGCACAATCACAATATTTTGATATTATATTCTATCTGAAAAATGGATATGCTCCAAATAAACTCAGTTACAAAACAAAACAAGCTTTAATATTAAAGGCCAAACAACATGAATTAATCAATGATTTTTTATTTAGGAGAAATTTTGATTATGTACTTTTAAGATGCTTAGAAAAATTTGAAGCTAAGAAAGTCTTGCAGGAACTCCACGATGGACCAGCTAGAGGACATTTTGGAGGAAATACGACAACACAAAAAATCTTGCATGTAGGTTACTATTGGCCTACACTTTTCAAGGATTCTCATGAATATACAAGAAAATGCAAAGTGTGTCCAAGTACAACTGGAAGACAAAGAAAGTCAACAGTCCCATTACAGATAGTCAATATCGAACAACCATTTGAACAATGGGGATTAGATATAATTAGTGAGATTGTTCCTAACTCTTCCAAACAACACAGATAAATTCTCACAGCTACAGATTACTTTACTAAATGGGTAGAAGCGATTCCATTAAAAGCAGCCAACTCTGAAAATATCATTTATTTCATCGATCAAAATATCATAACCATGTTTGGCTTACCTACTGCTTTAATGTTTGATAATGCATCTTACTTCTCAGGAACTGCTATGATGGAATTTTCAATTAAAAGAGGTTTTAAACCTAAGTATTCTACAAATTATTATCCGCAAGGAAATGGTTTGGTAGAATATACAAATAAAAACTTGATTAGAATAATCAAAAGAACTGTTGATCGAAATCAACGAAATTGGCACAATTCATTAATTTTTTCTCTTTAGGCAGATCGAATAACTCAAAAAGCTTCTATTGGAACTTATCCATTTAATCTTGTCTATGGAAAAGAAGCTGTAAATCCCACCAATGTAGTTATTCCCTCTCTTTCCTTAGTACAATATATTGATGAATCTCCTGCTTCTTCTTTACAACTTAGACAATGTCAGATTATTAAGTTAGAAGAAGAAAGAGAAAAATCCAAACAAACTCATGCTCATCATCAATAGATAGTAAAAGCCTCATTTGATTAAACTTATTTTACTGCAAAAATTTTTCAAATTGGTGATCTGGTATTGAAATGGGACAAAGCACATGAGGAAAAAGGTAAACACACGAAGTTTCAAAAACTCTGGCTAGGTCCATTTCAAATAATCGAAGAAATAGGCCCATCAAAATTCTTATTGCAAGATCTATCAAGCAAAAAATATTCTTTGCCTATTAATGGGCAGATTTTGAAAAAATAATTTTCTTAGGAGGTAACCCCTTTTATTCCTTGTATACTAGTGTCTTTTTCTTTTCCTTAGAAAAAATAAAAGTTGCTTAGTATAAATTTTTGGCTTTTAAATAAAATCTCAGATGATCCTTTTTGATTTATTGCTTATAGAAATAAGAAGTGTTAAGGAAAAAATCGAAAGATTTGAAAGACAAATAGATTTTATTTTTACTGAAAGATATAATTTCACTGAAATTATTTATTCTCTGATGAACTCTCATCCTTATATAGAATGACTATTCTGTTATCAGTCAAGAAAAGAATATTTAACATAATAAAGACTCTTTGATAGAAAAACAATCTAAAACTCGACATTATCATCTAGAATCCTCAAAAGGACCAATGGTTCACACCATCTGGGAAAACTTACAAATTTTTGAAAGAAATTAAAAAAAAAATTAATTAGAAAAAACTTAAAAGACAATAAGTCTCATCAAGAGCTTTTTTACCATGTTCATAGGGAAATAGTTGAACTGACATTACCATTACTGCCTACCAAAACAGGGTAATGACTTGAGATTATATCAAGAGGACAAGGGGTCTCATCAAGAGCCAGCTTGATCAGTTTAATTACAACTAGTGAATGGCATTGTCACCATTTGGTTACCAAGCCAAGACAATGGATTTTAAGTAAATAAAATATGATACAAAAAGAAACGTTTCAAAAAATTAGAGTTTATTTTTGAAAATTTTAAGAAACATTGGATGGGACAATGAATCATTCCTAGGTAAAAGGTAACCCTGCCAAAAGCTTAAATTTCCTATTGGAACAGAGGCTCTACCTGTGATAAAAGAGTAAAATTTTATAAATATGATCTGTAAGGGTCACCTACTTTATCCTTTTGAACTGAGTAAAGACTGATATAGATTTTCATACTTATATATTTAAAAGAGGAATTCTTGTGAATATTAAATAAGAGGAATTTCATTGTTTAGTAAGATATTATTCGTTTGAAATTCATTCCTGCAACTATTTTTATTTTCAATTTTTTTTTAGAAAATTCAAAAAGTTAGTCAGAGATATATGGTTCTCCCAAGTGGATTGCCAATTTTTGTGCTATACAACAACGCCCATATTATTTTAATAAATGGGGACCCTTTAGAAATAAATAAGAAATTTATTTTTAGCTTTAAAAACAAAAAAACTAGGAAATACGAGTTTTATTTTAAGTTTTTCGCTTTATTCCTTTGGCGCATCGCAAATCACATAGCTTATAACCTAAAACGACTCACAATCCTCTAAGTTATGCGAGCTGCAAAGTGCGCTAACCTTTTTCGAAGATATGTTTTAAAAAGCTTGCAAACAATTCAATTATCGTTATAAAATCCTTATCGCATCACACCTTATTTAAAATCAACTCATAATGTAATTAGATATAAGTGCGATTGCGCAGACCCGATGAGCCAAAAAAGCATCAAAGATAAAACTTTAAAGACCTTTAAGTGCGACCGCTTGATTTTTGAATGTGCAATTCGCATATCACATAACTTAGCCAAAAAACAAATTCATTATTGCATAAAAGTTGCAATGAGCGATTTGTGCACATCGAATTTCACAACATTTATGGTTAAACATTACAAGCGGTAAAAGTTATATATGAAAATATACGAATTCACGACATTTAATTTCTTGAGCATGCGAAATGGCTTATGTCGTATCAAAAAGAAATTCGATATCTAACGGCTTTAATTTGATTGATATATATTTCATGTGAAGGTGTAAGAGATCTGACTTTGAAATTATTATCGATGATTGTTGCTATATTTTAAAAGAGTCATATCTATTCGCACATGTTTGATATAAACAACGGATTTTACTATCTGTTCTCTATACTTTTAATACTCTCCTTGTTTTACTTGAAATCAGGAAACCATTTAACGAATTAAGGAAGATTTAAATGAGCAAGAAGGGAAAAGAGATTTCTCAAGCGTTGCCTACTGAAGACTCAGAGATGTCTCCCTTATTCTCAAATACTACCAACAACAAGGAATGCGGTAGTTCATCATGGGAAACAATGTATAAACTATTTGAAGATGAAAATCCAAGAGTAATAACCAAAATCTCTACAATAGGCACAACATCTACTTCAAAAGCGACCTACTTTGATGTTGCATGTTCATTCATCCACAAGGTAGCAACAAGACCAAAAATTCTCCCTTACACAGACATGTTTAAGTGGGTAACTAACCACTTAAGCATAGATGATGGGAAATTCAAAGATTCAAAGGGAGAAGACATAGGGTCTTTCAATGCAGAATATTTAAAAGCAATGTATCAGCGACCCTCCCCGCAGCAAAAGTATGACAAATATTTTCTGCAAAGCTTTAGAGCAGAGCATCCAGATCTAATGAAAGTCATCAAATAATGGAAGGAAGACCAGGGAAATTTGAAGTGAGATAAACTCGGTATGTACCCAATTGCCCAAATTCCTTCCCCTTACTGTTATGCTACCGGTATGTTGTGTAGATTGTTTGCCAAACCTGATACCACTAGGTTTTCAATAGAATGGGTTCCATTAATTAACGCAATCGTCAATTCATCAATTCTGAACTGGGAAAACATCCTATCTGATAGTTTATCCAAACACATCATTGAATATAGGAATAAAAGGAGTGTTTCATCTAGAGAAACACCTCCCTTTTATATGTCTGCCTATGTCATGGACATAATCTATTTTACTTCTAGTTTTCCTACCATGAGATGGAAATGAACTACCCAATAGCCTACCCCAATCAAAATTTACCACAAAGACCTATGGGATTCAAACTTCCACCTGCATTGCTATAAAAATTTTATGGAGTCATATTGCCTATGCACCAAATGATATTAAATAAAAAGACCCCTAGGGTTTCTGAAGAGGCTAGCTCATATATTCTTTCTGTGGCTAGATGGTTTGCAAAGGAGAATTTTACATATGTCAGAGTATTTAGGAGTTATGCTTCTCCCCAAGTCTTACCTTATTATGTTCCTAATAAATTTCTTGCACGAGAGATAGCTTACCAACTTGTTAATTATATCACTAAACAAATGAAAGATACTAAGAAGGTCATTTGGCCTAATTTCCATGTATAGTGTGGCACTTTTTCACTATATGATATTGGCCATACCTACAAGGATGTTTCCAATATCAATCTATTGAAATTGGTAGAAATTCCAAAGAGGTTATATGATCCAAATGATGTAATTAAAAATTACACTACAGAGCTCAAAATGAAGCCTTTTGTAAAGGAAACAAATGGATTTGATGATCTCTTCCAAGGCATATAATTTTTTCAGATATAACCAAGTTTGCTTCCAGCCAATTGAGTCAAGATGACTTGGAAGCATTCCAATTATATAGAAATAAGAGATTGCAGAGAGTTCCTCTCAATTTGTTAACTATTGAAGATGTCAATAGACCTACTCCAAGTATCAGCTTGGATAATGAAGCAAAATACATGTTTGAAGATGAATCATGTCAATCACAACATCAATCTCACAATTCAGATCACTCTGAAAATGAATCCGAATCTAGAAAGGATAGCCCATAAAAGATAATTGATCAGGTAATCCGAGAGATAGAGATGCAGGAGCGTAAAGAAAGTAATGGAACAAAGTCAACTTATCAAGAAGTTCAGCGCAGTGATGACACACTAGATCAATTTGAAAAGTCACAAACAAAGAATTTTAGTAGTGAATGGGAGGAGTTTTTTTAAGCAATAAAAATGCTTAAAGCTAATCCCAATACTGATCAAGTATCTAGTTTTCAGACACCTGAAAATTCCCAGAATATATTGGAAATTGTTTATAAACTACAATAAGTTCCAAAAACTCATGATCGAGAGATCATACCGGCCAACCCTATAGAACAGATAGTTTTACAAGTTGAAGAAGTTCCTTCACTGGACGTTTTCTACAGTCCTAGCTATAAGGTTGTAGTTAAGAGGAATAAAAGAAGAAGTAATGATGAAACAATCTGAAATCTCACAGATGAATCATTTGATGTATTATGGAAAGATTCCTTAGATGACCCTATAGAACATCTAACTAAATTATCAAAGTATTCAGGGGCATATGCTACTGCCACCGTTGATAAAGCTACTGAAGTTAGAGTGTTATTGAGGCAAAAGGAAGCTAGGGTACAAGAACTAGAGAAATTGTTAAATGAAGAGAAATCCAACTCCAGTGAAAAAAGCAAAGAAAAGATGACCTAATTTCAAAAAGATTTCGAAAGCCTCAAATTCTAGCATCAAACAAAAATCAACGAGAAACAAGCACAACTGGAAAAAACAATGACTATAATACAGAGACAACCGCAACTAGAGCATTTTATTAAAGAAGCACTGGAGGTAAATGCTAAGTTAAAGAAAGAACAGGAAGTATTTTGTCATCAAGCTTCTATGATTGACTCTTATTGTGGTTCAAATAAAATACTGATCCAACAGAGAGCTATCCAGAAACTTGAATGTGAAAGACTTGTAAAGAAGATCAATGAACACATTCAATGGCAAGCGTCAGACTCAGAAAAAAAAGCTGATCTACCTCAGGTAGATAAGTTTCATAAGGAGATCCTATTCAAATGTATCTTAGTGAATGACGATATCAAACGGGCGGAGAAACGGTTTCCATGGGAGCGGTTATCAAATGAAATTATTGAATCTGTATGTGTACAACTGGTAAAAACAGAACTTCTCAAAGAGAACACGTCTGAAGTGTTCTCAGAAGAAAAATTTATAGAAACATAGTGGAAGCAGAAAGCAGACACACAGGATGAAGTAATTAAAAAGGTAAATAAGTTTAATCAAGAAAATTATTGGAATTTTCTGATCAAACCTTATCATCAGTTTTAGATTCTACAATCCTTAACAGATTCAAAAAATATATCACAACCCGTACTTTCAAACGCATTATTCAAGAGACAAGTCAGATCAAGGATTTCGCAGCCAGCTCATCTCAAGCCTATGATAGATATTTGTAAACTTCATGACCAACTCTAGAAGAAAGAACAAAATTCATAAATGAAAATTGTTATTTTATTTTCCTAGATTGTAGTTTAAGTTAGTTCTACGAGGATGGTTGTTTGAAACCTCCTCTATATTTTTGTAATAATATATTATTAGAACATAGTTAGTTTAGTGTTTAAACCCCTCTCATGCATTTAGAGAAGGATCCAGAAATTTGTCAAAAACATTTGCAAAGAATGCACTATTGTAAGTTTGTAAATGCTTTGATGAATTAATGGAACGCATCTGGTATCTTTTGACAATTAAAGTTGTATAACTGATGTTGCACTACTGTACTCTTTAAATTGCTTGAAATTGAGAAGGAGAAGATCAATTACTGTCAGTTTACATGAGTAGAACTTCGTACATATGGTACTTTTATTCACTTGTATTAAGTCTTGCTTTATAGATTGACAGTCATCTTTTTATTTCATTATAAATTTGAAACATTATTATAGATGAATGTTACATGCACTTCTATTCTAATATTTGTCTGTAGTTTCTTATTGAATGTATAATCACACATATGAATGCGATATATTTTTCACAATTCTTCTAGTCAAACTATTTTTTTAGAAGAATCATTTTACATAATTTTCATCTCTTTCAACTGTTAAATGATTTATATTACTAACAGTTGAAGGATATCTTTTTAGATTGCATAGAGGAAGAAACATCTCGGGTATATAGTAGAATAAATAGTTTAGATAGATGCATATGATAGATTAAAGTCATTTCCATTTGCATGCCATATAATCACACACCCTCAAAATCATCCTTATTGGGAAACTGGTCCCATTATTCCCAGTCGGAGCCACTACACCAAACAGAAAAGGAGATACTTTAAGGTCTGGACCAGGTATTTTTCCCCCATTTTTTGGCAGCGGAATTCCGAGGCCTCAATACTAACTAGGAGAAGATCACACACTGTTATTTCCGAATATGCTCACATTTCCACCATACAATGAAATGTGAGCACCTCCCAAAGCTTCGAGCGGTAAGAGCAACGTTAAGTATACACTCCCCAAGAGAGCTAGACCTCCAAAAACCAAAAAATTGGAAATGGTAGTAGCAGATTCTCTCCCCTACACTTGATCCTTTTCGAGCATCCACTTCAGGGACAAAGAGTAGTTTTGGTCCCCAGGCCATCTACTCGATAGGCACAGTGGTACGTGCACCATTTTCACTGGCCATAACCATGAAATAGAGTCATGCCCTTTAATGGAAACATTCAGGCACCTCTACACCAGGGACAACTTCCAAATCCCAGAAGCGTCCATTCTCTTAGTACGCCTTATGAGAACCTAGACTTTTTCTCACGCAAGCCACCACAATGGAAATCCCCCCCCCCCCACCAAATGCCAATGACATGATACATCATATATGATTCATATTGTCGTGTATCAGAACCACGACTCAAGTTGTCTTCTCATCTATCATAGGTGTCGAGTTAGCTGCAACTACGAGATTAGCTGTACCAACGATAGTGCAAACCCAATCTATTTGCACCCTGTCAACCACATCTGGTTCCACCACATCGAAGATGCACCTCAGATTCACACATGAATTAGCTTCACCATACTACCCCCAATCCAACGGACAGGTAGAAGCTGTAAACAAAGTACTCAAAACAATGTTACAACACATGGTGAATAACCACAAAAAACCTGGCACCACATGCTTTTCTCCACCCTGTGGGTGTACCGCATGACAGTAAAAACATCAACGGGGTTCACACCCTTCCATTTAGTATACGGGGTCTAAGCCGTGATTCCCATAGAATGTGAAATCCCAAACTTACACGCCACCATCGAACTCCTTGATGACACCCAACCTGTAGAGCAACGTCTAGTACAATTAGACCTCGTCGATGAAATTCGATGACAGTCGCTCCAACACAATGAGGCCCATAAAAAGATACTATAAGGAGGTCGTGAAACCCACCCTAGAAGATCAAAAGTATCTCTCTATTTTAACTAGCTCAAAGAAAAAAAATTAATATAGCCAAGATTAGAACAAACTCTCATGAGCTCCATAGTGAAACAGGTCGTTGGACAGTTCCTAAAACACCATGGATGGAAAGGATCTGCCATCTCTATGAGAATATGAACATCGAGGATGAAAATGACTTCCTCTTAGAGTGCCCCAAGTACAACCACATTAGAGCTCAATTTCATAATCTTTGTTGCAATACTGACCTTCCTAGCCTTTTAAGATGTCAAAATTATAGTGAGCTCGGGAGGCTTCTCTCCAAGCTTTTTGAGCATAAGAATAAAATCTTAAATCAAAGTAAATAACTCTTTTCTTTAGGTCCGATGGACCAAAGATTGGTCTCAGTGGATGTTAACCATCATCATTATCATCATCATCATGAACCCATTTTTAATAAAATTTTATTTAATTAATTAATTTATTATTTAACTTTATTTATTTATTAAATTAAAAAATTTACCCCCTATTACTTACTTAGGTAATTTGTTTATTTATTTATGTTTATTAATTAATTTATTTTTATTTTTAATCTAATTAGTTAATTAATTAATTATTTAGTTATCTTATTTTAAATTTAAATTTTAAGCCCTCCCTATTACCTATTATATTTATTACATAATAAATTTATAAACCCTTTTTAATAAAATTTCTTCTTAATTAATTAATTTATTATTTAATTTTACTTAATTAATGAATTTTTAAGTAACTAACTTTCTAATGGCTAGTTCTCAACTGCTATTTTCAGGCAATGATGCATCTCCACTATTTATTCTTAGAGATCGATTAGTTTCTCCACCTTTTCCTGAGGATGAACCACATTAACTGGTTCCAAACCTCTACCTAATCCTAATGATGTGATTAATGGGAAAGACACTTATCTACATTTTTTAGTATTCTTTGAAATTACACAATTTTGGTTCATGGCACATCTTCAAAATAATTTTTGAATATTCTTTGAAATTACACAAGCACATCTTCAAAATACAGGTTCATTGGGTTAACATTGGGTGTTTTAAAACGTTTTGATTTACCTAGTTTACATTATGGTTTAAGTATTTTAGCTATTGATTTTTATTTTCACCACAGTGAGCATTAGGTTTAGTAACTTTCATTGGGTTATTTTAATTCTGAATCTTGCATTTTAAATACTATTCATCTTTTTATTCCCATAATTTACTAACTGATGTGCATTCTAGCTCTCAATGGTTTGAGACAACCACAATGTGCAATATGACTGATATTTTTGTGTTTCGTATTTTAAATATGTGACTTTAAATTTCATATGGTTAGATTTTATGAAATTGCATGTGTTCATTTTGAACTTAAATAAATTTTATGAAATTGCACATGTGTTCTTTTTGAATTTAGTATATTTAAATAAGTGTGCACATTTTCAGATTTATATATTTAATGAGTGTGTTTTTAATTTCACTTTAAATGCCTAACTTTAAATTTCATATGGTTAAATTTTATGAAATTGCATGTGTTTTCGTTTGAATTTAGTATATTTAAATAAGTGTGCACCTTTTCAGATTTATATATTTAATGGCCGAGCGTGAAATTGATTGCGAGTGTAAATGTTAATGGAAATGACACATACTTAGTGCGAATTTTTGAAGGCTTTTCCGGTTGATTTTTCCTTTCTAATTTCTCTAAAATCCGGCAGGAATTCATTGAAAATAGAAGTTTGATGGTAACCTTGCACAATCAAAGTGCCCTAGCGGTTTTTTAGGGTGTTGAATCCATATAGACAGTCTCCAGTTGTTTTTTCTCGTCTAATTTCTCTAAAATCCAGCAAGAGATGGTAACCTTGCACAATAGAAGTTCCCTAGGGTTTTTTAGGGTGTCGAATCCATATAGACAGTAAAAAAATAAATTTAAATAATAGAAATCAAGTTTTCACCTCAAAATTTTCACCTGATTTCGGTACTCACTAAAGACAATTCCCATATGATAATACCATGAACATATAAATCGTTCAAAGCTGTGGAAATAAAATTGCAATTTGAAATTTGAAATTCTTGTTACTATTTTTATGTTTGAGCAATGGTTTTAAAAACTTGGAATTTTTGTTATATTTGTATTGTTTTTAATTAAAAATAATATTTTTAATTATTATTTTTATTAATTTGTATTTTAAATAAAACTTTAATTATTGTTTTTATATTATACATTTTATTTTTTATAATATATATAAGAGATTGTTAGTTAGATTCTTTTAGGTGATTGGAATGTTCACAAAGGATGAGTTATATTATTGCAATTATATTATGCTTATGTCCACAATACTATATTCATCTCTTGCCCACAGTGAGAGCATTTGGTGATGGGGTGCAACTCATTAAGGTACTCCCTTTGCAAAGTCTTGGTTCGAAACACAGCAAGGTTGTTTAAGCTCAATTGAGGTGGCGTTTAAAATATATTGGTCTCCACCCATTTGGACAAAAAAAGAGATTATTAAATGCAGCACCAGCAGAGACTTTGTTAAACATATAATATTTTCTTTTTATTACTTTTTTTATTTTTAATATTTTCTAAAATTGTATATATATTTTTAATTAATATTTTAATATTTTAGATATATATTTTTAATTAATATTATAATATTTTGGATATAAAGTAAATTTTGATTTTAAATATTTTAAACATTTTAATATTTTATTGTTATTCAATTTAATAATTGTACATATTTTTAATTTATATATATATTTAATTAATCTTTTAATATTTTTCATTTATAAAAAAAAATAAAAAATAAAATAAACTTATAATTTGAATATTTTTTTAATCACATTTAATTTATGAAATGATTCTTCTTTTAAATATATTATTTATATTTAGTTTAGTTCATTGATTTGTTTTAAATTCATATTTCTTAAAAATTTTGTATTGTTCAGCTTTTTAAGACACGAAATGTACTTATGGATTCAAATGGACGATCATCATGTAAGTGACTTGCTATTATTTTGGCAAAAATTCAAGTTTTTTTTTTAATCGGTTTAATTCCAACCTTTGAACATATAATTTTTAAAATCACAAATTTCTTTTCATGACATATTTGAACGCCGCCCGCATAAACAAGAGAAAAAGAATAAGAAAAGAGGCTTCCAAAGTAAAACCCAGACAACACGGCCGGGCCCATATTAATTCCCAATGTTGACCGCCACTGGAGTTATTAAACGGAGTCGCTATCGTCCCTAGTTTCACGAAATACAGGAGCTGCCAATTCGCGTCCTGAACCTTCGCTAAAGGTCACTCAGACTTTTCATTGATTCGGCCGAGTGGTAGATACGCAACACGATTGTGAAAGTTGACGTTTACGCAACCGTAGTATTGTTTGTTTTTCAACTTGTTTGTGATATTTTAGATTTGCAAAGTGGTTAGAGGAGTAGCGACTGAGGGGCATTTAATACATTAGTTTTAAATTGCTGAAGTTTGATAAAACTTACAATGTAAACAATATTTTATATATATATATATATATATATATATAAAACAAATATTTTAATTTTATTTAATTTTTATTTTTATTTTTAGACAGTGGGAAAATGTATCATAACTTGTTGTCAATTATGAGTGGGGTAGTTATTACTAGTTAATGTCAAATTAGTGGTGGGGACAATTATCATTAGTTGATGTCAAATCACTGGAGTTATCATTGGCTGTTAGATGCTAACACAATTTTTTATTTTTATTTTTAGACAGTGGGAAAATGTATCATAACTTGTTGTCAATTATGAGTGGGGTAGTTATTACTAGTTAATGTCAAATTAGTGGTGGGGACAATTATCATTAGTTGATGTCAAATCACTGGAGTTATCATTGGCTGTTAGATGCTAATGCAAAGTGACTCATCAATGTTATTTAAAGAAAACCACACTAGCTGGAATTAGGGACACTGATCATTGGCTGTTAGATGCTAATGCAAAGTGACTCATCACTGTTATTTAAAGAAAACAACACTAGCTGGAATTACCTAGCTTGTGGTCCATAAAGGAACAAGTTTTCACTCCTACCAAATACTTCTTTGTCTTGGGTAATTATGTTAGCTTAATAGCGATTCTAAAATGCGGAATAAATGCTAAAAGAATCGAAAAAATAAAAAATTTAATGACCAATAGATCATACCTCCAGCCATTGATGGCTCACAATATATTGTGTATGCAGAACTTCAGGCTGCTTCACTGTATAAATATCTTTCCAGCATGCGGAGCCCACACTTGTGCATTCAAGTCCAACGTTGATATGCACCAACCAAGTGGATGATAATGGCAGCGTTGGCAATGTCAATCAACCATAACGAATCGTAAAAACCAAACCCTGACAACAGATTTTCTGGTGCATTATCACTGAAAGCTGCGTAACCAATGCAGCCACATAGCATATAGAACATTGTTGTGATCACCGAAAGCTGCGTAACCAATGCATCCACTGTTGTGATTCCCAGCGGTTTGAATGAAGATATAGTGATAATGGAGGCAAACACAAACACTTGGCCCGGGGCCTCACACTTCACACAAAAAAATATTAAAGGATACAAAAATATGAAAGGACTTTCAAGCTCTGCTCACTCTAGCTTGATGGTGTAAATCTGAAGGAGATTGAGTTAGTGAGCTTGGAGACCAAACAGAAATATTTATAGCCAAGCTTCCATCAAGATTCTGTTGGCTATGTGTCAAGTGTTCCACAAATCACGGTAGAGAACTACAGTGGGAGTAATGGACCACTTCAGAAGCTCTCAACAAGAAATTAATTAACTGCAGTTGATTTCAGTAATTTAAGGAAATTACTGCAGTTGGTTTCCATAATTAAGGAAATCACTGCAGTTGGTTTCCAGAAATAATTACTACAGTTATTTCCAGAAATCGGCGCGTTGGGAGCTTAACATTCTCCCACTTGGTCCATACTTCCAATCTTAATGTCTCATCTTAAAACCCATTGATAATATGTATTAAGTAATAGATACATGAATCATGATGATAAGTCCTCTAATGATGAGTATTATCTTCCATGTATTACTATGTATTTATTTCTATTAAAATTTATGTGGCAACAATTTCTTAATGAATAAACCCTATGTTTATTCTTGGTCCTACACAGATGAATTCTCTCAAATCAAATTAAGGTGCACATAAATATAAGAAAAACATCACAATAATTAATAATTTCATTAAAAATAACATTGTTCATACAATGAGAAACTACATAATGGAACCAAGTCCCATATTCATTACATGATCCTTGAATTTAAACGGTGGCATGCCCTTAGTCAAAGGATCAGTGATCATCAACTCAGTGCTAACGTGCTCAATGACCACTTTCTTTTCTTTAACACGTTCCCTTATAGCTAAATACTTAATGTCGATGTGTTTATTTCGACTCTCACTTTTGTTGTTCTTAGCCATAAAAACAGCAGTTGAATTGTCACAATATATTCTCAATGGCTTAGAGATAGAATCCATAATTCTA